>QYAO01000227.1:0-12682 GCA_003988895.1 Hyphodiscus sp. D1413
AAATGGCCCGCCTGGCTAGCTAATAAGGTGTGTGTGGGCGATACGTATACTAACTTAGCACTTAGGGCTTCGGGCCTGACATCTCAGGTCAAAACTCAATAGCCCCCTCACGTACTCATCCACCAGACCTAATTCAATAAACTCCTATCACTTCTATAACCCCCTTTTATAGCCCCTATGGGCTAATAAGCTTGAATGAGCACTCCTTGAACACGTGCGAGCCTAGTGGCTTCGTGAGCACGTCTATAAGCATATCCTTAGTAGGATAGTAGTCCAGCTATATCTTCCCATACTCAATCAGTTGCCTTAAGTAGTGATACTAGACGTCGATATGCTTGGACCTCGAGTATCCCTCAGGGTTCTCAGCTAGTGCGATATAGCTTTGATTATCGCTATACATTTGTACACCTAGTGAGTTACCTAGGAATTGGGGGAATCCAACCTCCCAGAGCAAGCGGTATAGCCAGATGGCTTCCTTACTCCCTTGACAAAGTACTATATACTCTGCTTCAGTTATTGATATTGATATGGACGCTTGCTTCTTTGATATCCATATTATAGGCCCTCTATAGAGCATGAATACTGATCTATAGGTTGATTTTCGATCCATAGAATCACCTATATAGTCCGAATCAATAAAACCTTTAAGCTTCTGGCCATCGTACTGGCCAGAGTATGCGACGCCAAATGTATAGGTGCCTTTTAAGTATCTAAGTACCTATATTATATACTTCCAGTGCCTCTCTATGGGTCTGGCCACATACCTGCTAAGTCTCATAATGATAAAGCATATATCGGGTCTCGTCCCTCTCATCAAGTATAGCAATTGTCCAATCAGCCGTCAGTATCAGTCGATATCTGCTAACTTATCCTTTATAGACACTAGTTTGAGTATTACTGGGCTACTAGACAGAGTATTAATAGGACGAGCATCTATAAGCCCATATTCTGCTATTATTTTATCTATAAACCCCGTTTATACGATTCTGATCGACTTCTCCTATCGATTTTGGGTGACCTCTAGGCCTAGGATTCTCTTGACTTTGTCTAGATCCTTGATCTCCTATCTCTTAGCAATCGCTTCTTTGAATTTATATACGACTATAATATCGTCTATAAGAATGACCATATCATCAACATATAAGCCAATGATTAGCTTACTCTCTTTGCTAATGAAGATATATATGTCTATAAAGGTCGGCTCAAGTCCAAGCTCGGCCAGTCCCCTTACTACCTCTAGATACTACTCCTGGCCTGACTATTTCAGTCTATAAAGCGATTTCAGTACCCTCAGGCACTTCCTACTTAGAGCCTCTACTCCCTTTAGAATTCTCATATAAACTTTAGTATAGAGGATTGACCATGGATATATACTAATCACATCAGTCTAGTATATTTCATAGTCAAGGATAGCTCCTATTGCCAAGAGTGTCCATAGCGACTCAAGCCGGACTATAGGTGAGTAGGTTTCCTCGAAATCGATTCTAGGGGTCTAGGAGAACTCCTATACTACTAGCCTTGCCTTGAATTTATCAAGTAAGCTAGTTAGAGTATACTTGACTATGAATATCCATTTTAAACCAATGGTCTATCGACTATCTGATAGTTCTATAACTTCTCATATATTAAGGGTCTATAACTTTATAAGTTCATCCTCAATTGCCTCTCTCTATTGCTGTCTATATACCTTATCATTTATGGCTTCTTTATAGCTCAATGGGATATTTGGCTTATCTATGGCTACTCATACTTTATCATAGAATCTAATGAGATTTCGATTTCGGCCACTATGCCTTATAGGCCATAGGGCTTCTCTATAAGCCTCTTGCTCAATTTGTGATCTATTGTGACCCCCTATAGGTACTATGACTACCCTAGGATCAACTTCCCCTAGTACCTCGTCTATAATCTGGTCATTTACGGCCTCTTGGACCTATAAACCATCACTGGTACTATCTGATAGCTATATGACCTCTTTACTCATACCTTATAGTTCTTCTAGATCTCCTAGTTATGATTCTATAATATCATTACCTATTTCAATTGGCTCTTTCCTTTCTTAGAGGAGCTCATCTAGGTCAAAATCCATGGGTGATATTAGGTCGAGAATATCCATATCTTTGCCAGGCTCTTCTGGCTCAGAGGTCTAGTCCTAGAACTAGTCTTCCTCAAATCTTAGGCTAGTTGATATAAGGATGGCCTTCTTCTTAGGGTTATAAAGTTGGTATTGCTTTGAAGCAGGTATATAATCAATGAATATGGTCTTATAGGCAATCGGCTTAAGCTTTACTCTATTTTCAGATAGGATATTAGTATAAGCGATATATCCAAATGTCTATAAGTGTCTTATCGAAGGCTTATGGCCCATAAATGCCTCCTCTAGGCTCTTTTGATCAGGCCTAATTAGTATCCTATTTCATAGGTAGTATACTACCTGAATAGCAAACCCCCAGAATCTCTGTGATAGCCCCGTAGTAAGTAGTATCGATCTAGCCATCATGGCCAGGGATCGATTCAATCTTTCAGACGACCCATTTTGCTATGGAGTATATAGGGTCATGAGTTCAAGAGTAATTCCGTCTATAGTAAGGCTTATACTATCTAGAGACTTATATTTACTTATGTTATTACTATGAATAGCAAGTAGCTTAAACCTACTCTATCATTCCGCAAGTGCCTTCTAATAGTCATATTCAAAGGGAAGTAAAACTCGGTTAGTTATAAGGACGACCTATGATTTATGGATATAATTGTCTATAAACATCAGTATATACTTGTCCCCAGTGATTATAGATACCTGATATGGCCCCCAAAAGTCTGAAAACACTCTAGCTAAAGGTTATATGCTCTATTTAGGGGCAATCTGATTGATGACTTATACCTTCTTGATTAATGTATATACCTTATATATAGGCTGGCCTCTTACTGGTCATATGGCTTCTAGTATATCGTCGACGACTATATATACCTTTCTAATGATTTGTAGACTAATATATCTGAATCTCTGATGCTAATAGATATACTTAGCCTCTATAGCTTTGTTTACATATCCATTGTATTTCATAATTTGCTTAGCAGGGAAAGCCTGGTCTATAGGTATATTCAAAACGAATGTATCACCTATATGATCAGCTTCTCTGACCTTTTGGCCTTAGTACTTGATAACTAGGCCCTTGCTTTTGGATAAAATAGTAGTCTCTACTACTATTCTATTGTCTTATAGCCTAGCTATAGAGATCAAATTCCCTCTGATTTATAGAATATATAGTATATCTATTAAGACTATACTTCTCATATGTCTATCAATACTTATAGGCAGTCTAACCTTATCTAGGCCGATTCCTAGTAGGACTGTTCTATTTATGGCTTCTACTAATCGATAATAGACCATAGAATACTCAAAGAACGCCTCTTGATTGGACATCATATGTCTTATAGCTCCTGAATCAATGATCTAGTCTAGCTGATTTTGGAAGGTTTCTATGGCCTTCTAATAAATATTAACCTTTGACTCGTTCATAAGCTGAGCTCTCTCTAGTAATATATTGTCCTTAGCTCCTAGAGTCAGTAATAGGCTAGTCTTTGCTTTTATAGACTCTAGATGGTCTATTATATACTTATGGCCTTTATCTATGTCTATAAGCTATGTTTTATACTTATTCCGAAAATGCTCCTTCTTCTTATAATACTAGCACTCAATACTAATAGCTCTTCCTTTCCCCTTTTCTTTTGTCTTGCTTACTCTTAAAGCTATATCAGACTCTAAGCTCATGGCCTTTAGCCTTTGTTTAGCCTCTTCTAGGTGAATAATCATTACTTTGAGTTTATGAATGTCTTGGAGTTCGAATTAGAGGGTGATTGGTCTATATATAGGATTAATGGTTTATAGAGCCTTAAAGAGAATAGTAGTAGTAGCTTTATCAGTTGGCTTCTATACTTAGTCAATATTAAATATATCTATTTAAGCTTCTTATAGTTCTATAACCATTGAGTTTACAGATATATTTGACTTTGGCGAGAATCTATAGAATCATTAAAGGGCTATGAATAGTTGTTGCCTGCCTAATAGCAAGTATACTTTCTCTAGAGCTTTCCATTGCTCTTTTATAGTCTATAAGTAGAGTATTCGTGATATTGCCTCTGGCCTATAGTAATCCATGATCACTATATAGGCTTTTATATCCTTGATGTTACGATTCTATCATACTAGCTTCTCAATCCACTGGATATGACATTATCAGGAATCAGCTGATTCTCGCTTAGCCGATTCCTACTTTGAGCTAGGGAATATATAAACGAGCAAAGGGACTTCCTTTCCTTTTTTCCTTCTTCTTTTCTCCTTTAAACTAGTTTATCTATCTAGTAGATCAGAACTTAGCTTTGTAATATAATTCTAAACTCAACCTATACTTTATTCTCAAGAGGGAATTAAAAGATATCTATGAGTATTTGCTAGCAATGTCTACTCAACCTAGTATAGCGCTAACAACGCCTACTGATCCAGTATTCGCTAGCAATGTCTACTGATCTAGAATCATTACTAGCAATATTGATTTATCTCATACTTGGCCAATAACCTCATATATCAGAATACTAGAATACTAGAATACTTGGGAGACTGCTAGCAATAGTATAGCCCACTAGTGACTGCTACCATAGTAAGACTATATAAAGAACAAGAGACCGCTGATCCTATGATATAGTAATAGCAACCCCCATAGAGCCGATACTCCCTATAGCCGGAACTCGAATAGGACTTTGACTTTATATACTTCGAGTAGGAGATAAAGGCCAGACCCAGAAACCTATTTAATCATATCCTTTAAGCAATTATAGAGAAGGAGAGATTCGAAGAGAGAATCCTAGAACTCGAGAACCTACTCGAGATAAAGGAGATAGAGAATACTAACCTCTATGATATGATTATCTAGAATATAATCAATCAACTAAGAGGAATCTAGAACCTAGAGATTAGACCTAGCAAGTCTATAAAACTCCTAGACCTACTAGTACTCATAGATAATAAGGAATCCTGATTTAAGGACTAGATCCAATGAATCAAGGGAAAGCTCATAGCCAATGCCGACCATTATCCTATAGATAAAATCCAGAGAACTTATATGATTAGACGAACTAGTAGAGAAGTAGCTAGCTATATTGCCTCCTGACTCTAAATAGACTCTATAGACCCATATAAGAGCCTAGTAGACCTATACTAGTACCTCGAGGACATCTATAAAGACCCTAATCGAGTATTTACTACTAAGGAGGACTTCTATAAGCTCTATATAAAGAAGATAGGATCCCCCTTATAGAACTCAAGTATGAACTCAATTATAAGCTCATATTTAACCTCTAGTAATAAGCAGTTAATAAGTCCCATAACCCGACTTATAATCTTAAGCGGTTTGCTAAATACTACTCTATTACTAACTAGACCCTAAAGGGAATTGATAAATGATAGAACTATATAAAGCGCCTAGCTAAGAAGGCACCTAAGTATATAACTATATTACCTATAATATAATCTATAAATTCCTCGTCTATGATAACTAGTATAAATATAACCCTGGTCGACCAATAAAAGCTATAGTAGGAGGGCAAGTACTTCTATTATAAGGAAGCTAGATACTATATATATAAATATCTTAAGAAGAAGGTTTATATAGAAGTCAAGATGATTGAGAATAGTCCTATAATAGAGCTAGGAAATAAGAGTACTTAGAAGAAGACTCCTTTCTAGGTTAAATAGATATAGATTTATATATATTAGATTTGAGTAAACTCATAGAAAGAGACCCTCTTACTCTATCTTATACTATTAGCTAGAATAGACTTAGTATTAAAATCAATATACTTCTTAATACTAGAGTAGGTGATTTTATCTTTATAGATATATAACTTATAGCTTAAGCAAACGAATTCTTTAGTATCTCAAATTATACCTTAGGAATACTATATAAGATAAAAGGCTATAATAGTAGATCAAGAAGCCTAATCATCTATTATCTAGAACTATACCTATATATTTCCAGATAAAAGCTAAGAAAACTCCTAATATTGATTATATTACTTAGAGGCTATAATATCATTCTTAGATAAACCTAGGCTATAAAGTATAATACCTTAATCGACTACTAGAATCATTAATTACTCTAGTCAGATGACTATATAAAAAACCCGAGCTAGAGTAAGGTTATGATTATATACTAGAAGAGCCTATTTCCTCTTATAGAGGAAAAGCATTAGTAAGACACTAATTAATAAGATAAGAAGATAGTAATGGCCTAAGATATATAGTAATCCTAGGGAATTCTATGATATACTTTCAAAGACTAATAGAGGCAGGAATACTATACTATAGATAAGGAACTCTTACTAAGCAAATCAGAAGCTAAGGATATTTATCCTATTAGATAGAGTAAACTATATACTATCCCTAGAATAAATTCTCTTATAATCGATATCTATAGAATATCAGTAAATGCTTTTTATCTAAACCTAAGATAAGAGGAGAATAAGTACTTTATAATCTCATTATATAAAATCGATCGGGAACTATAGGACTAAGAGAATTAGTTACTAGACCTAAGTAAGAGATAGGACTAGGAAATAGAGGCTTAGTGGCTTATATAGCTACTATCTAGTTAATATCAGGAATATATAAATATCTTCTTAAAGGAGGCTTTAGATATACTACTGCTCTACTGATTATATGATTACTAGATATAGCTAGAGGATAATATTAAAGCAGAAGACCTAGGATATAGCCCTTTATATCACTAGATAATGGCTAAGCTATTAGCTATCAAGAAGTACTTAGTAGATAATCTAGATAAAGGATTCATTAAGAGTAGTTAGATATCCTTTATAGCCTCTATTCTCTTTATCAAGAAAGCTAATAGGAGTCTAAGGTTTTATATCGATTATCAAAAGCTTAATCTTATTATCTAAAAGGATCAATATCCCCTACTACTGATTAACGAGACCCTTATATATCTAATAAAGGCCAAGGTTTATATAAAACTCGATATATAATAGGCATTCTATCGAATTTAAATAAATCCAGAGAATAAGGAACTAATCATCTTTTATATGAGATATAGGATATATAAGTATAAGGTCCTATCCTTTAGACTAATAAATAGGCCAATAATATACTAGTGATATATAAATGATATCCTATTTGATTACTTAGACGACTTTTATATTGCTTATCTTAATGATATTTTAATCTATTTAGAAGACCCCCTAGAATATAAAGTATATATTAAGAAGGTTTTAGACTATCTATGATTAGCTAGATTATAGACTAATATTAAGAAATCAGAATTTAGTATTATTAGTATAAAATATCTTAGATTTATTATAGGAATAGATAGAATTTATATAGACTAAGAAAAGATTAAGGTTATTAAGAATTAGAAGGAATCTTATATAGTAAAGAGAGTATAGTCCTTCTTAGGATTCTATAACTTTTATTGATGATTTATCCTAAACTATAGAAGGATAATAAAGCCCTTAAATAAGCTAATCTAGAAAGAGAATCCCTTTAAGTAAGACTAGATATACTAAGAAGCTTTTAATCAACTAAAAACTATCATAACCTTAGTACTAGTTTTAGAATACTACTATAAAGACTATATAACTATAGTAGAGATAGACTCTTTAGATAGAATCATAGGAGGGGTACTCTTATAGTAAAATCCTTTAACTAGACTATAGTATCCTATTATCTACTTCTCAAAGACAATATAAGCCGCCGAACTCAACTATAATATTTATGATAAAGAGCTACTTGCGATTATACTAGTTATAAAAGAGTAGAGAGCCTAGCTAGAAGGACTTTAAACTATAGAACCTATTATAATTCTATCATATTAGCTTCTTAACCTACTAGATATGATGTCATCAGGAATCAGCTGATTCTTACTTAGCCGATTCCTACTTTGAGCTAGGGAATATATAGATGAGTAAAGGGACTTCCTTTCCTTTTTTCCTTCTTCTTTTCTCCTTAGTTTAGAATAGTCTTAATTAAACTAGTTTATCTATCTAATAGATTAGAACTTAGCTTTATAATATAATTCTAAACTCAATCTATACACTCAATCTATACTTTATTCTCGAGAGGGAATTAAAAGATATCTATGAGTATTTATTAGTAATGTCTACTGATCTAGAATCATTATTAGCAATGTTGATTCATTTCGTACTTGGTTAGTAATCTTATATATCAGAATACTAGAATACTTAAGAGACTACTAGCAATAGTATAGCCTACTAGCGACCGCTACTATAGCAAGACTATATAAAGAATAAGAGACTACTGATCCTATAATATAATAATAGTAACTCCTATAGAGCCGATACTCCCTATAGCCAGAACTCAAATAGGACTTTGACTTTACCTACTTTAAGCAGGAGATAAAGGCCAGACCTAGAAACCTATTTAACTATATCCTTTAAGCGATCATAGAGAAGGAGAGACTCGAGGAGAGAGTCTTAGAACTCGAGAACCTACTCGAGATCAAGGAGATAGAGAATACTAACCTCTATGATATAGTAATCTAGAACGCAATCAACTAACTAGAAGGAATCCAGAACCCAGAGGCCATATGACCTAGTAAGTCTATGAAACTCCCAGACCTATTAATACTCACGGATAGTAAGGAACCCCGGTTTAAGGACTAGATCTAATGAATCAAGGGAAAGCTTATAGCCAATGCTAATCATTATCCTATAGATGAAATCCAGAGAACCTATATGATTAGACAAACTAGTAGAGAAGCAGCCAGTTATATTGCCCTATGACTCTAAATAGACTCTATAGACCTATATAAGAGCCTAGTAGACCTATACTAGTACCTAGAGGATATCTATAAAGACCCTAACCAAGTATTCGCTACTAAGGAGGACTTCTATAAGCTCTATATAAAGAAGATAGAAATATTCTATGTCTTCTACTCTAATTTCATATGTCTAGCTAATAAGGCCTAGATCTCTCCTATAGAACTCAAGTATAAACTCAATCATAAGCTTATATTTGACCTCTAGTAATAAGTAGTTGATAAGTCCTATAATCCGACTTATAACCTCAAGCGGTTTACTAAATACTACTCTATTACTAACTAGATCCTAAAGGGAATTAATAAATGATAGAACTATATAAAGCACCTAGCTAAGAAGRTACTAAAGTATATAGCTATATCACCTATAATATGACCTATAAATTCCTTGCCTATGATAATCAGTATGAATATAATCCTAGTTAATCGATAAAAGCTATAATAGAAGGGCAAGTACTTCTATTATAAGGAAGCTAGATATTATATATATAAATGTCCTAAGAAGAAGGTTTATATAGAAGTCAAGATAATTGAGAATAGTCCTATAATAGAGCCAGGAAACGAGAGTACCTAGAAGAAGACTCCTTTCTAGGTCAAATAGATATAGATTTATATATACTAGATTTAAGTAAACTCATAGGAGGAGACCCTCTTACTCTATCTTATACTATTAGCTAGAATAGACTTAGTATTAAAATCAATATACTTCTTAATACTAGAGTAAGTGGTTTTATCTTTATAGATATATAACTTATAGCTTAAGCAAATGAATTCTTTAGTATCTTAAATTATATCTTAGGAATATTATATGAGATAAAAGACTATGATAGTAGATTAAGAAGCCTAATCACTTATTATCTAGAACTATATCTATATATTTCTAGATAGAAGCTAAGAAAACTCTCAATACTAATTATATTACTTAGAGGCTATAATATCATTCTTAGATAAACCTAGGCTATAAAGTATAATACCTTGATCGACTACTAGAATCATCAATTACTCTAGCTAGATGATTATATAGAAAACCTAAGCTAGAGTAAGATTATGATTATATATTAGAAGAGCCTATTTCCCTCTATAGAAGAAAAGCATCAATAAGATACTAATCGATGAGATAAGAAGATAATAATGGCCTAAGATATATAATAATCCTAGGGAATTCTATGATATACTTTTAAAGACTAATAGAAGCGAGAATACTATACTATAGATAAGGAACTCTTATTAAATAAATCAGAAGCTAAGGATATTTATCCTATTAGATAGAGTAAACTATATACTACTCCTAGAATAAACCCCCCTATGATTGATATCTATAAGATATTAGTAAATACTTTTTATCTAAACCTAAGATAAGAGGAGAATAAGTACTTTATAACCTCATTATATAAAATCGATTGGGAACTATAGGACTAGAAGAACTAGCTACTAGACCCAAGTAAGAGATAGGACTAGGAAACAGAGGCTTAGTAGCTTATATGACTATTACTTAGCCAATATTAGGAATATATAAATGTCTTCTTAAAGGAGGCTTTAGATATACTACTGCTCTATTAGTTATATAATTATTAGATATAGCTAGAGGATAATACTAAAGCAGAAGACCTAGGATATAGCCCTTTATATCACTAGATAATGGCCGAGCTATTAGTTATAAAGAAGTACTTAGTAGATAATCTAGATAAAGGATTCATTAAGAGTAGTCAGGCATCCTTTATAGCTCCTATTCTCTTTATTAAGAAAGCTAATAGGAGTCTAAGGTTCTATATCAATTATTAGAAGCTTAATCTCATTACCTAAAAGGATTAATATCCCCTACTACTGATTGATAAGACCCTTATATATCTAATAAAGGCTAAGGTTTATATAAAACTCGATATATAATAGGCATTCTATCAAATTTAAATAAATCTAGAGAGTAAGGAACTGATTATCTTTTATATAAGATATAGGATATATAAGTATAAGGTCCTATCCTTTAGACTAATAAACAGGCTAGTAATATACTAGTAATATATAAATGATATCCTATTTGATTACTTAGATGACTTTTATACTACTTATCTTAATGATATTTTAATCTATTTAGAGGATCTCTTAGAATATAAAGCATATATTAAGAAGGTTTTAGACTGCCTATGATTAGCTAGATTATAGGCCGATATCAAGAAATCAGAATTTAATATTACTAGTATAAAATATCTCGGATTTATTATAGGAATAGATAGAATTTATATAGACTAAGAGAAGGTTAAGGTTATTAAGAACTAGAAGGAATCTTATATAATAAAGGGAGTATAGTCCTTCTTAGGATTCTATAACTTCTATTAATGATTTATCCTAAACTATAGAAGGATAATAAAGCCCTTAAATAAGCTAATCTAGAAAGAGAACTCCTTTAAGTAAGATTAGATATACTAAGAAGCTTTTAATCAACTAAAAACCACTATAACCTTAGTACTAGTTTTAGAATACTACTATAAAGACTATATAACTATAGTAGAGATAGACTCTTTAGATAGAGTCATAGGAGGAGTACTCTTATAGTAAAATCCTTTAACTAGACTATAGTATCCTATTATCTACTTCTCAAAGATAATATAAGCCACTAAACTTAATTATGATATTTATGATAAAGAACTACTTGTGATTATACTGGTTATAAAAGAGTAGAGAGCCTAACTAGAAGGACTTTAAACTATAGAACCTTTCTAACTCTATTCTAACTATAGAGCCCTAGAATACTTTATAACTATAAAGAAGTTGTCTAGACAATAAGTAAGATAGATAGAATTGCTCTCTCAATACTATTTTAAGCTTTAATACTAAATAGATAAGATAAATAAAAGGACTAATACCTTGAGTTATAAGACTAAAGATATAGAGGAATAGTAGAAGACAAAGGACTAGTATTAGATAAAGACCCTTCTATTATATAATAAGATTAATGAGTCGATATTAGAGGACCTAGAGCTCTCTTATAATATGAATATACTAAGTATAGAGGTAGTATCTATTATAGCTAAAGAGGCAGATATTTACTCTATTAGATAGGATAGAATCAATACTATATATAATAGTCTATAACTAATAGACTATATACTAAAAGAGAACTAGGGGGATCTAGAGCTTAAGGATCTCTATACTAAGGCTATTATAGAGGATAAGGAGACTTAGAGTCTCTGGGATAGCTTACTCTTATAATATAGAAAGCTATATATCAATAAGGAAAAGATTTAAGAGACGCCTCTATATATAACTATTATCTAAGAAGTATATAATCAGTCATTAATAGGCTATCTAGAGAGAGCTAAGTTATAGTAATTACTCTAAAGCTAGTATTACTAGCCTAATCAAGGGAAGGATATTAATTGATACTATATGAATTATTATATATACTAATAATCATATATCCTAAGAGATAAGAAGCCGGGATTCCTATACTAACTGACTATACTAGACTAGCTATAGTAGTATATTACTATCGACTTCAAGAAGTATCCTAAAAGCAAGTCGAACTATAATATAGTTATGATCTTTATAGATAGACTCAGTAAGTAGACTAACTAGACCAGATCATAAGACTATGGTCTAGACTAAACCAAACTAAAAAATTATAGTTTAGTCTTAAAATTCCTAGACCATTTCTAAAAACGGTCCCTATAATAATTTAGGACCAAATCATTTAAAGTTTCGGTCTAAAGGTTTGAGATCGTTTTTGAAAACAGTCCTTGCTTTTTTTTAGGACTAAACTATTATAGTCTAGGACTAAAAATCCTAGACTATTTTACTTTATATTAATTATATTAAATAAACTATTAAGTTTAATTGCT